>CM076903.1:54653664-54694013 GCA_039519145.1 Kokia cookei
CCTGAGCAAGAAAATCAATCTCACTAAACCAAAACTCACCGTTAATAGTTTCCACATAAATTATTTCTTACACATAGTCTATAATACATTTCTCACATATTACGCATGCACAGATTCTATTTAAAATCTATCAGAATATCATTAATAATCATACTACGACTATATCCAAATATCTAGATAAGATTGAACAATTTGATTCATCATATTCATAAATCAACAAAGACATTAGTTGATCTAGGCAATATTACCAGAATTCTTAATGATTATCTCATGTTCAAAGAAATTTTCAGCATCTCATATCTTTAACTAGAACTTAATAACCGAATCTTTATTAACTTTCAGATACACTGTTACGTCTCTTTTAACTTGTTAACTAAGTTTTCTATATGGAATAGAAGATATTTATCCTTTATCTTAAGTTTATTTCATTATTAGATTTAGACAGAAATCCCAAAAATCTTTCAGAAGATAGATCAAGAGACCCATTAACAAACGATACATAGTATTTGAAATAACTCTGATTATGCTAGCTGATTTTCTTGGCCCAACCCTAATCAGTACATCAGTCTGATATTTCAGTCAATTCATTTCAGTCTACAATTTACTACAGTATCATATAACTGAAGTTAATTTATTCCCAAAATAAATACAAAATTTATGAAATGATAGTAACATCAAATCGACAGAAAAAATCACAGTCACGAATTTTCAGCAGATAGTCTCGACATACCTGTTCTATCCCAGCAGATTATGATTCAACATTAATCTCATTAAGTTCGAAAATGAACCCCTATCCATTATTAATATAATGCAATATATATATAAATTAACTCAATCTTAATCAGTGCATACTCAATAAATAATATCGAAAGAATATATCATACCAGGAATAACAGTTGGCACTATAATTTCATATCCATCATTATGTCTTTAATCCCACTCCATTTACCTATACTCAGATATAACGATTATATAACCACTCTTTGTTTCAAATATTTATGAAACCAATATACTATAACTTGCACCAGAATCAGCAATAAGATATTATTATCAACTCCATTAATTTCATCACGTTTAGATTCAGATAACACCATTAGAATCTGCAAATAAACAAGAGTTAGATCGAATCAATCAATATCACACTATCGCAGGTTTATATAGTATGTACTTTCTAGACTTTATTCATACTACACTTAGTCCGAGAATCGAATAAATTGTAGCTTTGATACCACTAAATGTAACACCCAAAAACTATTACCATCTTAATTCTAGGGTCTCAGGGTTTACAAAATTTTATGAGTTTTTTTTACAAAAAAGTTAATCATAATCTATACAATTACAAACTAGCAATCCAGAGTACTAGCTTCATTTAATCTTACACATTCATTTACAACCTTTCAATCAATCAAGAATCAAATTCAATCACACAAGAATTTAGAAGTCACGTACGAATATTTTCCACCAAGGATCACATGGCCCTGTGTCTTAAACACATAGTTTTCACTACTAACTAACCAAACTATAACCCAAACATACTCATCATTACATCGCAAGAAGGAATCAATATTTACATCACAAATCATGACATCTATATTCCATATCAACCATAATATCACAATATCATCCAAGCTACATTAATCATTCTTACTATCACCGTCGTCGGTTAGGGTTTCGAGGACACATGCATTCATGCCTCAAATCATTACATATTCAAATCTTATTCCAACATCTTCTTGATTTAATAAAATATATATTACTTTGTTTATCAACTCAATAAGGGTAAAAATGTCATTGCTAAAATTCTGGGAGACTTCTACCGGTACCTGTTGGACAAGTATCGGTAATTGTCAAGTTAGTAAACAATTCAGGAAACAGTGCAGACTTCACCGATAACTATAACAGTTCTACCGATACAAGTACATAAACTACCGATACTCCTATGGGCAGAACTACCTATACTTATTATGCAACTATCGATACAACACAAATCAGTGGATAACCTCTCTCCTGCCCTATACTTCTACCGGTACATGCAGAGGTTCTACCGAAACGAGTATGCAAAATTCATTTAATCACACAAGTCCTTAAATTTATCAATCATCATTCAATACAAACTCTTATTTAAATTCTCTTCTTGCAAAATCTATACATGACAATACTTGTTTCATCATATAACGCAAAATACAATCAATCAACACAAGGATTCTTAAATTCACATGTCAACTTATTACTAAACACATTTGCTTAATTAGAACATCAAGCAAGCATGCAAGTTTAGTTCAACAAAGAAATCAACAATCCAAAATAAGCATTTCAAGGATAATATCATCCTAGTACATGCCATATAACCGAGTGATGAATAAATACCAAATAAGCTCCCTGATAATGTGACTTCTTGAGATGATCCGGTCTTCAAGCAGCGAAATAAAATCTACAAAACAATAACAAATTCACTGGTAAGCATTCATAGCTTAATAAGTTCGCAAGGTTTATCAATTTACCGAATAACATGTGTTGAAAAAATCCATAAATCAGTCAAGCCAAATCAAAATTGTACTTTAATGATCAATATCTGATTTACTCCCTGTTGACCCAAATGTCATGCTTACACCTTGTTGACCCAAATGTCATGCTTACTCCCTGTTGACCCAAAGGTCATGATGCTCTTTTTACTCCCTATTAATCCAAAGGTCATGATACTCATTTTACTCCCTTTTGACCCAAAGGTCATGCTTGTTACCAATATACGATGCTAGACTTAGCTATCGATACGGTATATTTGTTCCCTACAATGTTGCTTACACTAAGCTGACGAGAATATGCAAACAAGCATAAATCTCAGCCATCGTAGGGCCTGTAATCCATTTTTGGATTCTATTCACCTTACAGTGACTCACAATGTTGTAGAGAATCCGTAACAAATGCAGGATCTCAACCATCGGACCATTTTCTATCTTTGGAACAAGATCGGGAAATTCCCATCTCGTCGTTTCTATCTTTCACGTTTCTAATCGTCGTTTCTCATTTCCAACAATCATTAGAATGTCAATTTTAAGTAGTTATAAATAAGAATTTAAAATTACGAACTTACCAGATGAAATTGCAGTTAAAGTGAACTTCAGGGGAAAATTTGTAATTTTCCCTTTTTTCACGATCGACGACACATTCTTGATCTATTACCATAATTTAATTCGATTATTTAAATCAAAATAAATTTTTAATCATTTTATGCAAATAAGCCTTTTTGGCATTTTTACAAAATTGCCCTCAACTTTTTACCTTTATTCAATTTAGTCCTTAAGCCTTAAACTTGCAAATTAACAATTTTTATTCAAATTTCAGCTTTTCCGAATTTTCATGAGTCTTTTCAACAGCCTAAATTTTCCATTATTTCACCTCAAGTCCTTGCAAATTTATCACTTTAACATTTTAGTCATTAAACATTAAAATCATCAAAAACTACTTTACAAAATAATCCAATCCAATAACCAAGTTTAATGTAGTTCAATAAATCTTCAAGAATAAGCTTATTCATAAATTGAAAATTTTATAACATTTGACAGAATCACAAATTAGTCCTTGACTTAGCTCGATTAAGCTAATACGAACTCAAAAACATAAAAATTGCTAAAAACGAGTGAGATTTACTTACCCAATTGAAGGACCAAAGTTAGCTGAAAGTTGAAGTTCTTCTCTTAGGATTTCGACTGAAACTTTAAAAGGAAGACAATGATATTTTGTTTCTTTTAATTTTTTTGTTATAAACTTTGTTTTACTTAATAACCATTTTATCCCTTATTCACACATGAAATTTAGCTAAAATAATAGCCAAAACCATCCACTACTCTTTCAAATGGTATAATTACCATTCAAGTACCTTAACTTACCTTTCAATTAGCATCTAATGCCTTCAATTCATAGAATTCCACTTTTACACATTTTACGATTTAGTCCTTTTCACTTAATTAACTTTCTAAATGTTAAAATTTATTAACCAAAATTTAATACTATACTAATGACCTCATAAATATTAAATAATTAATATTTACAGTCTGACACATCGAAGTTGTGGCCTCAAAACCACCATTCTCAATCATACTAAAAATAAACTAATTAGTAAATTCTCATTTAATTAGGATTTAATTGCAATTTACCAAAATTTAAAGAGTTTCACATTATTTTTATTATTAGGCCATTTAAAGAGGGTCAAATTTCATAATTTGTCCTTCAATTATATTAATTTTAAATTAAACAAATTTATTTACAATTTAGCCCTAAACTAAATAAGACTAAATGAATAAATAACCCAAAAGTTAGTGGATGGTAATCATGTTATCAGCTCTTGGACTTTTTTATCATGGTTTAATTACCATTTTGGTCCCTATACCATTTTTTTAATCTATAGCAATTAACTTTTACCTCTTTTACAATTTACACCTTTTTCCTTAATTAAGCAATTAGTCATCAAAATTACCTAATCAAACTTGAATTCACATATAATAAGACTCTGTAAATATTTAATACAAATATTTACGGCCCTTAATTTAAGAAACGAGGTCTCGATACCTCATTTTCTAAAACCACTTAAGTTTTGAACCAAACCACTTATACTAACTTTTAATTTAATAATTAAAATTCTTCATTTAAAAATTCCATATAAAAATTATTATTAACTTATTTAATTTAAACACTTATTATAAGAATTTCCCGCTGAGTTTGTGATCCGAAAACCACTGTTTTTGACACCCCTAAAAACCGGACTATTGCACTCGATGCATGTGATATGGCCAAAATCACTCAAATCATTTAGGCATGTTTAACATGCAAATCACATATGTACACTAGGTTGCAGACAATTCCTTTTCATCAAGCTCTTCTCATTTTGACTGATTTATATTCTCGAGCTTTTTCCCGATAAAGACCTTTTTTTAGGTTTGTTTGAACTAGAATTGTCATAATCTAAACTTGTCACAAATTGAAACTTGTGACACCATCGAACTTCTCAATGTCGAACCTTGTTGTCATATCTGAATGGGCTGATTTGCAAAAATTGAACTAACTCTGATACCACTTATTGAGGATCAACCCGATTAAGAAACGAACAAGTAAAAATAGAGGAATAAATTGAGAAATTGAACACACAAATTTAACGTGGAAAAAACCCCTCCAAAGAGGATAAAAACCACGAGCAAAAATAATTTTACTATAATGGAAAAAGAACGAAAAGTACAGAAGATAGAGATAAAAACTAAACCTTGAAACCCAAAAACAAAGAACCCTCAAAACATAAACACAAAATTTTCCAAAAGTGTTATGATTGGGTGCTTTTTTTAAGTTTGTAAAAGAACCTATTTATAGGCTAAATTCCTAGGTAAAATAATAATAGAATAATCTAGACTAATTAGAGTTTGATTGAAACAAATAAGCAGAGTTTAACTGAAAGATTATTTCTCAAATTTGACTAAAGTATGAGTCATATTCAATAGGTATTATATTTTGTAACATTTTAAAATATACTTGCTCATTACTGACATGTACTTGTATTTAATGAATGTATGTATCTAGTTTACTGAATGTATTTAAAGTAGATGTAACTAGTAGTACTCATGCATGTATTTAACTAGGATACATGAATGTGTAGAAACCAATAGTCACTTACAACTACTATATAAATTGTTGTATGTGATGAAGCATGACAAGAGAGAGTGAAAGAAGACAAAGTTGAATAAAAAGTGAGTTCATTTCTTTCCTAAAGGCTATTTCTCTTCCACCTCCTTCCAACAAAATGGTATCTATAGTTTGGTTCAATAGTGAAAGAAGATGGCCAACAATGGAATTTTTCATTTCAATTTCCTCGTCTTACAAAAGACAATTATGAAAATTGGTGCCTCCGTATGAAGGCTCTACTTGTCGCACAAGATGTTTGAGAGATCACACAAAATGGTTATGATTCTCCTCAAGACGAGGCATCTTTGTTGCAACAAGATAGGGATGTCTTGAAGAGTTCATGGAAGAAGGATAAAAAAGCCCTCACCCTCATCCATTAATGTTTGCATGAATCGATGTTTATGAAAGTGGTTAATGCTAACACCGCAAAGGAAGCGTGGGAGATTTTGCAAATTTCTCTCCAAGGAGTTGGTAAAGTGAAGAAGGTTCGATTCCAAGTATTATGAGGTGAATTTGAAGCTTTGTGGATGAAGGAATCCGAGTCAATTTTGGACTATTATTCAAGGGTGTTAGCTATTGTTAATGAAATGAAGAGATATGGAGATACCTTAGAAGATGTTCCAGTCATTAAAAATATCCTTCGTTCTTTGGTTCCAAAGTTTGATTATGTGGTTTGTGTCATTGACTAAAAAGATTTAAGACTCTATAATTATTGAACAAGTAATGGGTGAGTTGCAAGCACAAGAAGAGAAATTCAAGAGGAGACAAGATGAGTCCTTAGAACAAGCTCTCAAAGCCAATGTATCTTTGAAAGATTGTCGAGAAGAAAAGAACCAAAGAAGTCGAGCCTGTGGACGCGAATGAGGATGAGGTTATTGCCAAGGAGGACGTGGAAGAGGTAATCGTGAAAATGGAAACAATGATTGGGAGACCATCAACTAGAAACCGTGAAAGAGCGAGGGAAAGAGGAAGAGGTAATTATCATAGATCGAATGAAAAGAGGTATCACAAGTAGCGGTGTTTAAATTTTGGTTAAAACCGAATTAACTGATCAAACCAATCTAATTTGGTTAATCGGTCGGTTAATCGATCTAGTTTGATTGAAAATCGATTAAAAGTTTTTTTTTAATTTCGGTTAACGGTTAATTTGGTTCAAATTTGCGTAATTAATCTAACTTAATAAATAATATTATATACTATATGTATTGGGCTATTGTTGATTCAGTTAATTCAGATAATTTGGTAAAATGATTATCAATTTATTTTTTTGATATGTTTTATACTTGTTTTAACAAAAAAAAACATATAAATTTCGGTTAATTCGGTTAATTGACCGAATTAACTAAAAAATTTTGGTTCAGTTAATTTTTTTTGAAAAAATTTCGGTTCGGTTAACAATTACAAGATTAAAAAGTTCAATTAATTCAATTTATACTAGGTCGATTTGATTAACCGTTTGAACACCCCTAATGACAAATTTAGTGTTGAATGTTACAATTGTTCATAAACATAATAAAGAAGCATATGCATATGCATATGCATATATATTATTTTAGATATAAAATAATCAAATATAAATATTAATAATTTTATTATAAATAAAAAATAAGCACACAAACCATAATAATTTTATTAATATATACTAATGGAACAACAAACAAGCTTCAAATGATTTATTAAACGAGTTTTAAACAAACATAAATGAGCTTGTTCATAAACATAAATGAACTGAACAAGTTTTGTTTGTTTTCAATTCGTTTATTAAACGAGCATTAAAATCTTGTTCATGTTTGTTTATTTAGCTTAATAAACGAACAAAAACAAAACTATTCATCAAACACTCTATTCATTTATAGTCTTACCAATTCCTATAATATAGAGATCTCCTAAGTATTTTAATAAACGATATTTAAAATATACCTTGACATAGGTGTAAGCTATAACCCGTGTTAAGTATAAAAGTCATATGACCTTGTTATTTATCAATGCTACCAAATGCCTTGTTATTTAAAACTCTTTAAAACTCACGTGATAGTTATGTAATAAATGAGTTATCACGCTGGTTTCAAGTAAACCAAAGGAGTCCAAAATGTGTCAGCTAATCAAATATAAAACTTTTAATATTTCATATTTAGCTGAATTTTGACATATTTTAACTTTTTTGTATTTTTTTTATATAATGCAAGTTCAAACTCACACACACCCATATATTATATTAATGAATTTGCAAATTAAACTTTGATCTCAAACATGAATAAACTCACTTCAATCAATGAATTAATAAAAGAGGATGTTGTTCATCTTAGAGGTCTCGGGTTCGAGCGTTTGTGTGTGTAAGGTATGTGTGCGTTATCAAAAAAATTAAGAAAATACACACATTTTATATTCAAAAAAAAAAAAAAAAAAAATATATATATATATTGGGTTAGTCGTCGATCTTGTGTATGAATTTTTATTTAAGGTGTTCTTTTACAATTTTAATTTAATTTATACAAAAAATTAAAGCCATTAGATTCCTCTTCGTATTTATCTTTCGAAATTTATTATTATTTTTTTGACTTTTAGATAGTAAAAGTTTTATTTTGACTCCGAACATTGTTTTTTTAATTCTAGCTACTTCAATTTAAAGTTAAGGATTTATATAATTTTTATTTCTTGAATTTTGCAATAAAGTTTATTAGGGTATTTTTATTTTTTTTGTTTATTTTAATATTTAGGTTTTGTCAAAATTTAATAACAGGACATTATGAAAATTTGTAAATTTTTATTGATGATTGTCGAAATCATTTTTTAAACAAAAATTAACTTGACATATTTGAAAATAAAATAAAAAATTATTTTTATTAAAACATTAGATTTTTATTAAGAATGTGTCGCCGTCGATTTTTTATGAGGTTTGATTGATCATTTAATAAATTATCTTTTATAAAAAAATAAAATATTTTAAAAAAATAACTTGTTTGATATGGGTTTAAAACTTAGAGTAAAAAGAATTTAAGGCTCCATTTGTTTGATTGAAAATGTCTTTCGGAAAATGATTTTTGAAAAACGAATTACTTTTCTGGAAAATTTAATATTTTTTGGTGTTTGGATGAATCTGTGTAAAATATTTTCTGTTGTTTGGTATATTTCTTGAAAATATTTAAAGAAAACTATTTGAAATGAAACAAACATACATTTGAGAATTTATTATTTTTTCATTGTTTAATTGAGTTTATTTTATATCTATTAAATTTATATTTTACATATATTACAACAATTTATTTATAAATAAATACATCAAATTAAATATATTAATAATCATACCTAGTTAGCTAATGCTTAGTACTTCAAACAACTACCATATTCAAATCAAGGCTCTATTTTCAGAAACAAAAAACTTTTGCTTCAATTTATTGATTTGATGGTATATAGAGTATAAGTAACATGGTAAAGATCAAGCTAATAACAGATCAGGATAATCCAAAAATATGAAGCATTAACATATAGAAATCATTATTATTCCCTGAGGTTATTTCAAAAAAGCATATTATTTATCACTAAACAAGACCATACATGTTGACTTGTCACATTGTGCTTAACACAAAGTTAATAAACTGACCAAATCACTCAAAATCGTCTTGCAACATATGCCAAGGTTACTGCAGTCAAAAGAGTTGTTGTAGAGGAGACCAAAGTCAAAAACTCTTTTTCTTTTGTGCTTCCACAACAATTTTTCCATTACCTCAACTTTCAGCTTCAAATCTTGAGTTACTCTCTCTTTGTTCTTAAATGCTTGTTTGATTGCCTCTAATTTTGTTGAATATGATTCAGTTTCCTTTTCATGTTTCTTTTCAGCAATAGCAGCTTCTTCCTTCTTTTTTCGATCAGTTTCATCTTTATATTAACATAACAGTAAAGCAGTGTTCTACAACAAAGACAACAGTTGTTGATGATTAATGCTCGTTGATTCCATTTTAGCCCTCAAATCATTGAAACTTTTATTTGCCTCTAAAAGTTTCTCCTGCAACCCATCTTTATCTTCAACCTTTCAAACTAGAAACAATGTATGACAATCAATATATATATACATATCTATATATATACATATATCTACAAGTTCATGTTAACAAGGGATCTGATTACCATTTTGGAGCACAGTCAAGAAAAAAAGAACTTGTTACTTTTCACATCTGAGAAACAAATATTTTAGCTTACTACAAGAGAAAGAGTAAACTCACGATCTTGTTAAATCCAATAAATTAGTTACAACAATAGGAAAAGGACCAATGATGGATACTGCATAGACTTTCCTATAAAATAAAATAGTAATAATAACAATTCAAGGTCAGGGTCAATACAAGCCAATACAATAACATAAAATAGTGAATCAAGATAGAAAATTAGCCACTTAAATATCTTTTAAGTAGCCTCTAAAATGAGATAAGATACAAATTGAAAAAAAAAACACATAGAATGAGAAACTAAAAAGTGTTTGAATTCAATCATATCAAAACAATATTCACCTCGGCATCTTTCCCCCAATCCATAATGTAAGATATAAACATAAATGTGAATGAAACATTCATGAAACAAAGAATGTTGAATCAATGGTGAAATACATTTGCATTGTTCATTAGATAAACAAAGGCATTAGAATTCAATCATGGTAGAGCGGTATTCATTTTTGCATCTATCCCCCAAACCGTAACAGAGATATAGATACAAATTGGAAGGAAATATAGAACAAGAATCAATAGCAAAAGGCATTTGCATTGTTCATTAGATTGCATTAGTGAAGCAAAGACACATCCCGTTCACTAATAAGCATATTAAGCAAAAACAAAATGCATAGAGATATGATACATACAGTTCAGTAACAACTCTATAGTCTCCTTGAGTCGAACATGTTACACCAGACCAAGGTGGTAAATCACCATCACCACAAGGATTGTCCCTAATCCATGCATATACAACTCTTCATCCAAATGATGCTTTTATTTCATTTAAGGCTTTTACTGCAATAAAAATAACCAAATATCAATACATTGCATCAAAAATATTTATGCTCTTTTTTAATTTTCTTAATGATGATAGCTTTAATTCTCACAAAATCTGCAGTAACAATAAACATAAGATATTCCTAAAACCAACTTTAAATTTCTAATGAATCAATATAAACAAGAATTCAAGCTAAATGAGTAGTGCCTTAAAAGTTGGCTAAACAAGATGAAAACATAAGTGAAGAACCAAGCAAAGCACAATTACTAAAAGAAACGTTTAGTTTGGACCCAAAAGAATATTGGGGATTTTACTTTATATAAAAAATAACATTTTGGGTAAACTTTTTTTTCTTTCTATATAAATTATTTCTAGCCATATTTTCTTAACAATCAAACAGAGCAAAAAGAAAGAAAAAACTTACCATCTCTCTTGAGAGTTTTGGAGTGGGTAATGGCGTCTGAGAAAGCTAAAAAGCAAATCAAAGCTAGTGGCTAAAGTTTTGCTTGAAATGAAAATGTTTCATTCCTTTAAAATTGAAAACGAGAAAGGGAAAGGACAAAGGGGGAAGGGAAAGCGAAAGGAGAAAGGAGAAAAGAGAAAGGAGAAAGGGGGAAGGGGGAAGGGGGAAGGGGGAAGGGAAATGGGGAAGAGGCTTCGGAAGAAAGAGTTAGGAAAATGTCTTACCGAAATGAAAACGATAAGACATTTTCTTAAAATTAAAGGTTTTTTCCCATGTTTTATAAATCATTTTACCTTAAAATTTCATTTTCCACCAAATAATAGTGAAAAACAATGAAAATATTTTCTGTAAAATATTTTACAGGTAAACAAACAAAGTTTAAATTTGAGAGTCGATTACATACTAGCTAGAAAGATTATAGCACGCTTGTAATGTCCAAAAAATCTGTACCTTATTAATATTGTGTTGTATCAAAATTTATAAATACAAATTCAAACTTTCAGTATTCAACTAGCAACGATCCCATTGACTATTTTAAATCGGAAATATTACCTTATTTTAATTTTAGAAAGGAAATTGGAAATGTATACATGACTATATATGGAGAATCGTACTAAATCAAGCGTAATAAAACACTGACAATCACATGGTCATCATATCATACATATACATACACATATGCAGTACTAGTATACATAATCATTGATGTTATCTTCACATGCAATAATTTAAACTCAACTTTCAAGTCGTTTGAAACTGCGGCCGTCCAGGATTCAAGATTAAAAAAATTTAAAATATTGTTTTTCAATTTTTAAGGGTTCAAATTTTATTTTATTTTTACTTTTAACGGTCAAATTTTTTTTTTTTTTACGATCTTTTAAGACACCTAAAAAAGTTTTTTTCCGACTTTTAAGGAACATAAAATCTCATTTTATTGTTCTGCTTAAAGTTAAAAAATATCAAGAACAGACATGAATAATGTGAAAATAATTGATAAATGGTGATGATTCTTGAACTAAGAAAAAAAGGCTAGTAATAGTGTAATAGCATTAATCATCGCAGGCAACAAATTTACACAAAGAAGACAAGATAATATTAGATTGTAATAAATAATCAATGAAACGAGCATGAGACTTAGAAGCAAAAGACATATAACTTGGGGGGTTTAAGAAGAATATACCCAAAAGTGAGGAAAATTGGACTTGGACGTGCTGCTATGCAGGTCATAGGTTGAATGTCCTCTTTTACTGATGTCACTATAATTTTTAAGAAAATGCCAAAACTTGAAGAGCTTCTTGTCACAGGCGAATGATCACCACCACAAGCACTCTTCATTGGGTGCCATAAAAAATTGTAATATGTTTGCTTTGGGTTGTTGTTGCGACGTTGACCTGGTGTTGATTGAGGCTGGGAATGATGCAGTTGGGGAGGGAGGTTAGAATAAACTAAATGACATGGTGTTATAAAAATATTTTTTTTATTAAAATAAGTTTTATTATTTAATCGTATTTTAATATTTTTATTTTAGTAAAAACTAATAAATATGCATATGATTGGATATAAACTCATGTGAATTGGATTAGTAAAACCTTCAAAGCTTCATTTTGGTGTTTTTCATAAGTTGTTGATTGAGTTGGTGTAACAAGTTAACTCGACACCAACTCAATATT
Source organism: Kokia cookei (assembly GCA_039519145.1). Classification (NCBI taxonomy): domain Eukaryota; kingdom Viridiplantae; phylum Streptophyta; class Magnoliopsida; order Malvales; family Malvaceae; genus Kokia; species Kokia cookei. The sequence continues at coordinate 54,666,445 of CM076903.1, forward strand.
GATGACAATATTATGATAAACAATTGTACATATTTAGTATTATTATCCTGATGTATTTATGTGTTCAAATTTTGTTTTACTCATAATTTAATTTATTTTTTCGTTTTATTATCGTACATATTTTATTTATTATTATTAATTAGTTTTTGAATGTTATTTTCAAACACACTTCTATATTCTAAATTTTTGGCTTTCACATGCATATGTCATGGGCCGCGAATCAAAGCTTGTGACAAATGCACACAAATAGTCCTAGGGAGGTCAACAAATTAGTTGTGATTCATTTAATCCACGTGAATTGACCCGATTCGTGGAACACATGGAGAAGTCCATCTACTTGAAGCCTTCGTGACCTAGTGAAACACTTTAGTAAAATTAAAGTTACTATGGTGAATATTGTAAATTATAAGGGATAAGATTGTTTACGGTTTAAATCTTTTAGGACTCTCATATTGTAGATATGCTTTAATCTTAAATGTCGATGTAATTTAATCTGTACCGTTGGATCTGAGAGAATTCAATTATAAATAGAGACATTTTCTCTCATTTGTAATCATTCCATTCAAAGTTATTGAATATATTTGAGAGAATTTACTCAAACACTTGATGTGCTATTATTTTCTTATGGCTTTTCTGTTCGATTTCGAGTTTATTTTGGTGCCTTTAAGAATTTTTCTTGTGAAATCTAACTTTTCGAGAGTTAGGTTAACTTAGGTAAATTTGAAACAAACAAATTACTTAAAACGACATGATTTATTAGACTAAAGGTCTAATCCTGTAACACATACAAATGTAATAAAATTTCTAGTAAAATTAAAATATTTTACCATAATATTAGTATATAGAACTAACTCTAATGGGTAATATCAATGTACGGGACACTGAAAAAAAACCTAAGTGGTTGGATATATTATGTTTTATCTTTCATGGAATTATAATTGTTGTAATAAAATCAATCATTACAATTAATTAAGTTAATAAATTTGAAAAAAAAAAGACACATTACATAAGAGGCACAAACTTGAATTTTTATAAATTATAATTTTGGATTAATATATTGTTTGTCCTTTAAATTTGTTTAAAAAAAAATTAATTGGAATTTGATTTTTTTTGTATCTAGTTGGTATTTAAAATTGTATTCTGTCATTCAAGTTGATATCTCTACAAATCATCAGTTTGTGCTGACGTGATATTAATGATCAATATTATAGTGACACATGACAACTTTTTAGTATGACACGTGACATATATAAATTTAAAAATTAAAACTATAAATTAATTTAAAATATATATAATTTTTTTGGGTACCAAAATCAACTAAGTATTTTTTGCACAAGCTTATGGGTAAACTAAATGTTAATCCTTAAAAAAATAATGTTAATATATGTGATGAAATATAAATTTAGATGTCAATTAAATAAAATAAATAAATATAAACTATGTAGTTTTAGATAAATTTGAAATAAATTATGGTTTTATGAAGATAATTCATTTAATATTGCCCTACGCCTAACCTAAAACCAAAGCAAGGTCATATAAGCCAATCTTTGACTTCTTTTATATCCCTCCCCACAAATAATGGAGCCATCATCACCAGATTCTTCTCATAACTCTAGAGAAATTGGATACAACTTTAAAATAACAAGGATGAGAAGTGCAGCAGCAGGAGGAGAAGGCAATCGTATCATACATATTAGGGAAGGAAATGAGGACCACTTAGCTTCCATGCACCGGAAAATCTCCGAGCCGCCGCGTTTGCTGACCATCAGTGCCGGAAGGCCCTCATGCTGCATCTTCAGAGTCCCGGAGAGCCTGGTTGAGGTCAACGGCCAGGCGTATCAACCTCGTATTGTCTCGATAGGGCCATATCACCATGGGAAGCCTCAACTTAGGATGATTGAGGAGCACAAGTGGCGGTATTTGGGCTTCTTGCTCAAAAGGATAGAAGAAAAAGGGTTAGTATTGGATGACCTTTTGAAGGTTTTACAGCCCCTGGAGGTGAAAGCAAGAGATTGTTATTCAGAAACTATTCAACTTGGCAGCGATGAATTTCTGGAGATAATGGTTCTTGATGGTTGCTTCATTGTTGAATTGTTTCGTAAAGTTGGAAACTTAGTCCCATTTGAGCCTGACGATCCTCTAACCTCCATGTTATGGATATTACCCTTTTTTTACAGGGATTTCCTTCGATTGGAAAATCAAATTCCCTTCTTTATTCTTCAATGTCTATTCGATTTAACAAAGATGCCTGACGAGAAATCTGGCCGGACCTTATCCATGCTGGCTTTGGAATTCTTCAACAATGCAATGTTAAGGCCAGACGAAGTTATTGCAAAGTTTCACGATTTGAATGGCCAGCATTTGCTCGATTTGGTCCGTGCAAGCTTCATTCCTTCCGAACAAGATCATGAGCCGTCCAAGGTTTCTACCCCCACACGGTTAATCCATCCAATTTCCAAGCTCCGCCGCGCAGGAATCAAGTTCCATCCCGGGCAATCCGATAGCTTCTTGGTAATGAAATTCCGGCGCGGCGTGATCGAAATGCCTCCGATAACCATAGACGATTTCATGAGCTCTTTTTTGCTCAACTGTGTGGCGTTCGAGCAATGCCATCAGAGCCGCATCAAGCACTTCACGGATTACGCTACGATGCTGGACTGCCTGGTGAACACCTACAAGGATGTCGAATACCTATGCGAATGCAACATCGTGGAAAACTATTTCGGAACAGAAGGCGAAATCGCACGGTTCATCAACAATATAGGTAAAGATACTGCATTTGATATTAACAACTGTTACTTATCTAAGCTCTTTAGAGATGTTCATCAGCATTACAGGAATAGTTGGCATGTTCAGTGGGCGAGCTTCAAACATACTTACTTTGAAACGCCATGGTCGTTTATATCAGCATTAGCTGCCTTGATCCTCCTTTTACTTACCATCGCACAAACCTTCTTCACAATTTATGCTGTTTATAAACCTTAAAAATAAGATACTTTTGCTCCACGGAGAAACTAGCTTTTTATAGAATGTATGTATTACGCTTACATATGAAATTATCTAGCAGCTTGTATGCATGAATTTCTGATTATAGACATTAATGGCAGCTTTCAATCTCTTGATTTGATTTATACATCTCTATAATCAGATTTATATGAAATTACGAGAAAATTGTATTAATTATGAAATAGAAATAATATAAAATCAAAATTTTATATAATTTTTTTTCGTAAAACTACTCTTACAATTGTATTATGTACCACCAAAGAGTTGAAAGCAATGAAAGCTAATTTTTTGTTAAGATATTTTGAATAAATTCAAATTTTATAGTTAACATTATGTATAATTACTCTTTGATAGCTATCAGCAATTCTATCGAAACAGGTTATGGTGCGCGCTTCACCAAACATTCAAAAGATAAATGTTTTATTATTTTTTTAAAAACAAACATTCAACAAAAATAAGTAAATAAATAATAAAATAAAAGTTCCTATCAAAAAATTTGTTCAACGAATTTGATGAACACATGCTTAACTAATTTTCAACGGTTAAAAATTTTAGCTTAAAATCGCAATTTTAATGCCAATAGCCCTTTATTAATTTAATATATAATATCATATTGTTATATAAAATATTTATTTTAATTTTTAAATAAAGGTTTTTAATTTTTTTATTTCATTTAATATAATAAATTTACAAAACAATATATTAACTAATCAAAATATTTAGATAAATATATAAAATAATGCACCTATATATTAGTAATTTAAATATTTTAAAATTTTTAATAAATTTCAAATATGTTATAAATCCTATTACATACAAATAGTAATCTAATGTCCTTGATAGTCATCTTCTCATCATTATAATTCATTTCATTGTCATCTCTGTGATTGAGTCTAATTATATGTCTCACCTATCCAATTTCACTATTACAATACACAATCTCACAGTTAAAATAACAAATTTGACTGTCATCACTGTTTTTAATTTCGTTGAAACTAATCTACCGCTCACCTAGATGGATACTTAAATTTAACATAGATAACATTTTCCCAAGTAAAAATGTAAAACTTGAACTCTTATGTGGTATCTTTTAAAGAAACATATCAACTTTTCTAGACTGTAATTTCTTTAGGCCTTTCATGGAGCAGTCCTAAATCCAAAACGCATTCACCAACCAGTCACAAAAAGTTAGGTCATTGACCAGCGTTAATAATAAATTTCCTAACCTAAAAGGCGGCTTGTGTGCCATCCAAATTCAATTTGCAATGATACAATTGGATTAGACTCACTGCACTTCACTTCAGTTAAGCTTCTCATAATGATGAAATGATGCCACCTGCTTGAAACTTGAAAGTATAGCATTATTAGACTTCCAAAGACCATCACACAAAAAGAAAAGGAAAAGGGTTAATTCCATATGTATCATACCAAATATTTCTTGAATCCAGAAATCATTGAATTGTTTGGAAGTTAGATCTCCATACTTTTACAGCAAATGTGTAAGATAATCACAGCCGTATTTTAGTCTTAATCAGATTTTTAGTTTTAGTTATTGCAACGTTTAAGCACGTAATTTTAGCTCATCTGAAGGTTAATTATATTGAGCTTTAGTGTCTTTAGTGTAATAATTTCATCAATGTACTTGTAATATTTTGAATAAATTGGTTTAATAAAATTTTATCATTCTTGTTAATATATTATGTATAATATTCTAAACGGTTTTTGCATGCAAAACAAAATGAAAATAAATATTAGCTCAATAAATAGTAAGGTTTAAAATAATATTAAGTTACATTATGTGGTTGAATCATAATGCTAGAAGGTAACTTATATTAGTAAATAATATAAATGGTCCATAGTATAATCGAAATCGAGTAAGTCAATCAAAAGAATATTACGTACCTATCAAATCCAATTAGGGAGATACCTTTTCTTAGGTATCAGAGCAGATAACTCCTAAAAGATAGATGTAACACCTTATATCCGAATTGACCATCGGATTCGAGCTACGAGATGCCACATTGGTTGCCGGAGCAACTATAATTCAATTTACCCTTTTGTATATGCTATTAATAATATTAACTAATTTCAATATTATTTTCTATCATTCTTGGGTCTTATACGAGCTTGAGCAAGCTTTTTTGCTAACCCGAGGTCAAATTAGGACTAAATTGCAAAAATTTCAAAATCTTCGACTTAAAGTCATAACATCATGATTTTTGTGTCGCAACTTCCTCAGTCAATGAATTTCATCACAACTTCAAAAATCTTGATGTCGCGACATCATTCACTTTCGATCTATGTAGCAATGTTAGGGAATTGTGGTCGCGATGATGACCCTGTTTTGGTAAAAATTATAATAGCTCATTTTTTAGTGGTGTCGAAAATAGTGATTTCAGGACCACAAATCTGATGAGTAAGTTTGTATAATTGGTATTTAAATTATGCGAATCAATAATAATTTTTATATTGAATTTAAAATTGATGAATTTTAATTATTGAATAAAAAGTTAGTATAAGTGGTTCGGTTCAAAAGTTAAGTGGTTTTGGAAAATGAGATATCAGGACCTCATTTCTGTAATTTTTGGCTGTAAATATTTTTACTAAATATGTACAGAGTTGTGTTATAGGTGAATTGAAGTTTGGTTCGGTAATTTTGATGATTTATTGCTTAATTAAGGTAAAAGGATTAAATTGTAAAAGAGGTAAATGTTAATCACTATAGATTTAAAATAGTAAAGGGACCAAAATGGTGATTAAACCATGATAACAAAAGTCCAAGCGGTGGTGGATGTCAGCATGCCACTAACTTTTGGGTTATTTTTCATTTAGTCCTAATTAATTTAAGATTAAATTGTAAATAAGTTTGTTCAATTGGAATTTAATATCATTGAAGGACCAATTATGTAATTAAACCTTTCTTAAATGGCCTAATAATAGAAATGATTTTTAATTCTCTATATTGTGATAAATTGAAATTATATTTTAATTAAATGGGGATTTACTAATTAATCCATTCTAGTATGATCGAAAATGGTGGTTTTAGGGCCACAACACAGACATGTCAGTTTTTAAATATTAATTATTTAATATTTACGAGGTCATTAGGATTTTGTTGAAGTTTAGTTAGGAAATTTTATTGTTTGGATAGTTAATTAAGTAAAAAGACTAAATCGTAAAAGCTGCAAAAGTTAAGTTCTATGAATTAAAGGTACTAAATGATAATTGAAAGGAAAAGGAAGGAACTTAGAAGGTAAATAGACCATATAGTATCAATTGGACTTTAATGGGTTTGAAAATTATAAAATTTTAATTATTTTAGAAGGGTAAAATTGTAATTACAACTCGAATGGCCATTGTTAGAGCTTGGGACCTTCGATCAAGTTTTGATTCCATAATATTTAGTGAAATCTCACTCTATTTTATTTATTTTTATGTTTTTGAGTTTGTTTTAGCTTGATCTTGCTAACTCGGGGATTAACTTGTAAAACTGTCAAATGTTATGAATTTTACCATGGATGAGTTTGAGTTATTATTGAAGATTTTAGTTAGGACTATTTTGTAAAGTGATTTTTGATGATTTTAATGTTTAATGACTAAAATGTGAAAATAGTAAAAGTACAAGGACTTAATGTTAAATAACAGCAAAAATGGGTTGTAGTGAAGTGCTAAACTATTCAGCTGAGTTTAATTTTAGTTAAAAATGGTTAATTTGCAAGTTTAAGCTTAGGGATTAAATTGAATAAAAGTAAAATATTTGGGGTAATTTTGTAAATATGTTAAAAAGGACTTTTTTTAAAATAAAACCGAGGCATCATTTATTAAAACTAAAAAGAAAATACAAAAAAACATGTGTCTCTTCACTACAAAGAAACAAACCAAAATTGTAAAACAATAAGAAAACCAACAAACAACTGATATCAGAAAAATAAATGAAAAACTCACCTTAAAAGCAAACACCAGAAAAATAAATGAAACCCAAAAAATCAAAAGAAAAACAGATGAGGAGCCTCGACAGTAACAAAGATGATGATTCTCGTTCCCATCATGGGAAATCGGATTAAACTTCAAAATTGCAGCAAACAGATCAAAGGAAACTGGTACAGCTCTATCGTCCTTTATAAATAACTTTACGACAACTCGTTCAAGCAACAATGGCGAAGAGCACTAAATTGACAAATCGTAATTGATCGCAGCCTAGATCTCAACAAGTACATCTTCTACCTAGAAAGTATCTTCTCCTTTTAGAAACCCAAAAGCTGCCAATTTGTGGGCAACAACAATTAGATTTCTATCTGCATGTTTAAAAGAAATATAAGAAAAAGTTAGGGCTATCGATGATATTTCATCCACAAGCACACCAATTTTAGATCTATCAACAGTTTGTTTGTTGGCTTTAATAATAACTGTTCTTGAATCACCCTCAACTTCAACTCTGCTAAAACCCATATCTTTCGCAAACTTTAGGGCTTGGATGCAGGCAATAGCTTCAGCAGAATAGGCATCCACAATATTATTATTCATTTGTATTCCACACCCCATCACCAAACCAAATTCATTTCTAATCACAAAACCAGAAAACGATCGACGCTGATCTAACTTGAAGGTAGCATCAAAATTCACCTTGACATTTCGCCCAATTGGAGGTTGCCACCGAGCTTAAGTATTCGATTGTCGCTTAAGTAATTTCAGACTCAGTACTTGTATCTCCTTAAGTAAATTGTTAATCCTTAAACAGATATCAACCATTGATTAGGATTTACCTTCCATTACATGTTGATTTCATGCGTACCAAATGGCCCACATGGTGATAAGAATACAACTACGGGTAACATTGTCTGCCCTTAAAAAAATTGTCATTAAAACAGTCCCAAATACTATCCCAATGACTATCCTCAAACCAATTAAAATTCATTTTCCACCATACCACCTTTATAGGTCCGCACCAAAGAAGAACATAGGTAGTAGATTTCAGACAAAGTCGACATCTCTGGCAGACTGGAGAGTGTGCTATTCTTCTGTTATATAGAATATGAGCAGTAGGGATATAGCTATGCAAAAATCTCCAATTTGTAATTTTGATCTTTGCTGGAATGTTTTGCTGCCAGATTTTCTTGTAAATTTTAGTCATTGTGTTTGTACTCCTATCACTTCTCTGTCTGTCCATGAGAGTCATGTACCCACTTTTAACAGTATACTCTCCAGTTCTGTCACCACTCCAAAAAAGTTTGTCATCGTCCACCAAGTCAGAGAGAGGTACACACCGAATGAAATCAACATCTACTGTCGAAAAAACACTTTTAAGAATCTCTTCATTCCATCTCTTTGGATTTAGAAGGATTAAATCAGAGACCATAGAAACCGAATCATTAACAGATGTATTAACAATTTTTCCACCAGCCCCTTTTGGCAACCAATGGTCATTCCAAAAAGAGATCGCAGTCCCAGATCCAACCCTCTAGCCAACTCCATTATGCAACATCTTCCTAGAGGCAAAAATACTCCGCCAAACGTAAGAAGGGTAACTTCCTAACTCTGCTTCTAAAAAAGTAGACGTAGGAAAATAACGAGCTTTAAAAACTCGAGCGACTAAAGAATCTGGCTTTGTTAAAAAATGCCACCCCTGCTTAGCGAGTAACGTTATATTAAATTTGCTAATAACGAGAAAACTCATACCTCCAGTAATTTTTGGTTGACTAAGAGTGGACCATTTACACCAATGCATCCCGGATCTCTTACCACTTTCACCAAAAATGACTCATAATTTGTTCCAAAGCCTTACATAACGTACTAGGCAAAAGAAAGCGTGACATAGAATAAGTAGGCAGAGCTTGTAGAACTGCTTTTATAAAAACTTCTTTCCCACCTTAGGATAGAAACCGATTACTCAAATTTTCAACCCTCGACCTCATCCTATCACATAATTGGGTGAAAGCTTCCTTCTTCCTCCTTCCCACCAGAGTAGGTAAACCCAAATATCGTTCCAAATTGAAAGCTCTCTTAACACCCAAACGGTCAATAATCCCATTGCACATATACTCGACCGTATTAGAGCCGAAAAATATGACAGATTTATCATAATTCACCTGCTGACCCGAAGCACGTTCATAATGAGCTAAAATATCCTGTATAGCCGCTCTTCCTTTATCAGTAGCTTCACCAAAAATAATATTATCGTTAGCAAAAAAGAGGTGTGTAATGGAGGGGCTCCCACGACAAACTTTTGCACCTACCATAGAACCATTTCGTTGAGCAATGGACAGCAACTTCGAAAACCCTTCTGTACAGAATAAAAACAAGTAAGGACTTAATGTGTCTCCTTGGCGCAGCCCTCTACTAGGAAAGAATCTCTCACTGAAAACATTATTCACCTTAACAGAGTACGAGACTGACAAAACAAAGTGCATAATCAAATCGATCCACCCACCATCAAAACCTATACTCAACATCATACCACGAATAAACTCCCATTCAACATGATCGTATGCTTTACTCATATCGAGTTTTAACGCAAACGATCCTTTCTTCCCTTGTCATTTCCTTTTAAGGGAGTGCATCAGCTCATAGGATACAAGAATGTTGTTGGAAATTAATAGACCCAGCACAAAAGCTCCTTGAGCTATATCAATACAGCCATCCAATACTTTCTTCAATCGATTCGTAATCATCTTCGATATGATTTAACAGAACATAAAATTGATTGGCCTGAAGGACGACATAATATTAGCATTCATCGTTTTCGAAATTAGAATAATTTGTGTAAAATTAATATCCTCCATCGAAATTTATCTGTTAAGAGCACGGAGACAGAATTGAGAAATATCAGGTCTAACAATTTTCCAAAAACGTTGAAAAAACAAAGTTGAAAGACCATCATAACCGGGAGCATTTAAAGCCCTCATATCCTTAATTGTCGCACCCACATCCTCCTCTGTAGAATCAGCTAACAACATATTATTCATATCACGAGATATTCTTGTACCAACAGCATTATAAATCATAGCCGCATCGAAACAACCCTTACTCTAAAAAATTCGTTGAAAATATCTAATAGCCACCCTCAACATCTCATGCTCATCATCTCTAATAACAGTATTCTCATCTTGCAAAGACTTTATTGAATTCACCTTTCGTCTGTAAGTAGCAGAATTATGAAAAATATCTAGTATTACGATCACCATAACAAAGCCAATTAGCTTTGGCTCTTTGCTCCCACCTAAGTTCCTCGTGATTAATTTCCAAATTTAGAGCCACCTTTGTTTCAATGATTTCTTCAAGCGAATCATCCGTAACCTCCATACTATATAACTCTTGCAAACGATCTCTTAAGCTGCGAATAGACATCCCCAATTCTCTTTTGCGCAACATAGCCCATTTTTTCAAACCCGTTCCCATTTGCAATAAATGATCTGAAATCGTTGAACTAGTCGATTCAAGCCATAATCTTTTAACAGTATCTTCACAATCATAGTGCACTAACGATGTTTGTTCAAAATTAAAATCAATCTTACAAGCAGTCGAATACATATTATCACACGTATTTAGCAGAATTGGACAATAGTCTAAAACACAAGAATTCAAGTGAGAAATAGAATAACTGGAAAAAATAGCATACCAATTTTTCGACACGACGCCTCTGTCCAAGCGCTCACGTATGTTATTAAAGGCGAAATTCCCTCTTTCCCACGTGTACCAATGCCCCTTGAATCCCATATCAATTAAACCACTATCATCCAAAGCATCTTGAAAGTCAGCCATCGTTCTTTCATCATGAAGACGCCCTCCTTGTTTTTCTTCATTTGTACAAATTTCGTTGAAATCACCCATAACCACCCATGGTCTATCATAATTCTGCGCAAAGGAACGTAATAAATCTCATGATTGAGTCTTACGATGCCCATCCGGACACCCGTAAAAACCTGTTAAACACCAGCTAATCGTACCTTCAATATCATCTACCAAAACATCAATACAATAATTATTAAATCTGCGAAGACTACCAGACAAACCATCCCTCTAACCCAAACGTAAGCCACCCCTCGACCCTTCAATAGGAACATCAATGCCATTACCAAAACCAAACTTTCATCTGATCCTCTCCATCCTTTTACCATCTACTTTAGTCTCTATTAGAAAAAAAATTTGAGGACGAACATCTCTTAGCAAATGCTGAATTCTATGAACGGCCCGTGGGTTCCCCAACCCGTGGACGTTCCAGCTTAATATTTTCATAATGTACAACTGACCTACTCCACAAGTCCAGCCGTTTGAGTAGTTGTAATTTCCCCATGTCCAATAGATGATTCCCCCAAATCCACATAATTAATTTGGCCACTAGTATCATGACTCGACCTGGGCCATTTCTTTCCATCTATGACAATAAGCGGTCTATCCTTATTCAACATATCTTCATCAGATTTTGTAATAACCAATGTTTCCTTATTTTGCACCATTGACTTTCCATCTAATTTAATCCCCAAATTGCTCTTTGAAACACTCATCATGTTGGCAAGATTTCTCCCCACATTAGTTTTGCCCTTATCCTCTCCAAATGCACCAAGATTCACATGCCAAATACTCCCTGGTTCTCGAAGCCACATACTTTTGGTGGCTACCGATTTTCGTAGCACTGCTTTAAGCGGTAGATCCCAACCAAATGACAGCTCCTGACTCCTCTTCACAAGACGTATAGGACAAAAACTTTCACTATGACCAAGTTTCCCACATAAAAAACAAAATGTGGTTAACTTCTCATATTTAAAAGCAACAAAAATCTCCTTCTTCGCTATAATGAGCTTCTTTTTCCATTTCAATGGCTAACAGGTGTCCAGAAAAACACGAATACGCATAAAATTTTTAAAACCCACTGTCACCCCTTTCGAATCGTAATCTATGAATTCACCAATGAAATTACTAAACTATTTTGCCATTGCTTCTGAAAAAAGTCCCATTGGTAGACAATTAATTTGTACCCAAAAAGCAACTTTAAGAAGATGAACCTCCGTTAGATCTATCCCATCCTTCGAAACCTCAAAGTCTAGAAGATGGTTATTAAAAGTCCATGGCGAACCTTTAATAACCCTAGACCAATCTGCCTCACAGTAAAATCAGAAAAGAAAACAGTTCTCCCCTAATTTCGTAATTGTGACTCCTTCTAAAGGGTGCCAAACATTGGCCAAAACCGTTTTCATCGATCCAAAGTTAATAGTAGTGGCTATTAAAAAACAACCTACCAAATAGAAATCCCAACCTTCTTCCTCTGCACATTGATCTTGCTCAATCTCCCACCCTCAACTTCATCAGTCCTATCCTCATCACCCAAACGTAATATTATTCATTTATCACTATTCATCTTTACATAATATTATTCAGACTTTATTTATATTAAAGGATTGTATTCCACATGTTATAAATCATTATTTGATTATAAGCACAAATTAATAAGGGCAAAAATGTCATTTTCGACATTTCTGGAGACTTATACCTGTACTTGTTGGACAAGTATCGGTAGTTGTCAAGTCAATAAACAGTTCAAGAATAGTACAGATTTGTACCGACACAAGTGATAGTTCTACTGATACAAGTGACTCCTCTACCGATACTAAAAACTCTAGAGAACTAAAAATCTTACCTTGATATTTCTACAGATACAAGTATGCAAACTACCGATACTTCTAAACACATAACTATCGATACTTGTTACAACCCAAGTAAGTGAGCAACCTCTCTCCTACCTTGTACTTCTACCGATACATGCATGTGTTCTAGTGAAACAAGTATGCAGAATCACACGAATCATGCCACAACACAAGTTTATCAACTTAAAACATTCATGAAATCAATATGCATTAAGTTAACACGAAATACATAGATTTCAAACCATATCATAGTGTTTTTAAGTTTACATTCCAACTTACACAACATGCATTTGCTTCATTCATCAACATAACAAGATTTTCTCAATCCAAAGTACATAAGCAAAGAAAACATCATCTTAGTACATGCAATAAAACCGAGTGATGCAAAAACTACCAATAAGCTCCGCGATAGTGTGACTTTGAAGAGATGACGATGATCCGATCTTCAATCAACAAAACAATCTACAAAACAGCATCTTTGGTAAGCTTCATAGCTTAGTAAGTTCAATAGTTTAAGGAGTTACCAAACATTTTTAATAAGCAACTATAGCTCAATCGAGCCAGGATAATCCTCTTTTACAATTTACACCTTTTTCCTTAATTCAGCAATTAGTCATCAAAATTACCTAATCAAACTTGAATTCACATATAATAAGACTCTGTAAATATTTATTAAAAATATTTACGGCCCTTAATTTAAGAAACGAGGTCTCGATACCTCATTTTCTAAAACCACTTAAGTTTTGAACCAAACCACTTATACTAACTTTTAATTTAATAATTAAAATTCTTCATTTAAAAATTCCATATAAAAATTATTATTATCTTATTTAATTTAAACACTTATTATAAGAATTTCCCGTTGAGTTTGTGATCCGAAAACCACTGTTTTTGACACCCCTAAAAACCGGACTATTGCACTCGATGCATGTGATATGGCCAAAATCACTCAAATCATTTAGGCATGTTTAACATGCAAATCACATATGTACACTAGGTTGCAAACAATTCCTTTTCATCAAGCTCTTCTCATTTTGACTGATTTATATTCTCGAGCTTTTTCCCGATAAAGACCTTTTTTTAGGTTTGTTTGAACTAGAATTGTCATAATCTAAACTTGTCACAAATTGAAACTTGTGACACCATCGAACTTCTCAATGTCGAACCTTGTTGTCATATCTGAATGGGCTGATTTGCAAAAATTGAACTAACTCTGATACCACTTATTGAGGATCAACCCGATTAAGAAACGAACAAGTAAAAATAGAGGAATAAATTGAGAAATTGAACACACAAATTTAATGTGGAAAAAACCCCTCCAAAGAGGATAAAAACCACGAGCAAAAATAATTTTACTATAATGGAAAAAGAACGAAAAGTACAGAAGATAGAGATAAAAACTAAACCTCGAAACCCAAAAACAAAGAACCCTCAAAACATAAACACAAAATTTTCCAAAAGTGTTATGATTGGGTGCTTTTTTTAAGTTTGTAAAAGAGCCTATTTATAGGCTAAATTCCTAGGTAAAATAATAATAGAATAATCTAGACTAATTAGAGTTTGATTGAAACAAATAAGCAGAGTTTAACTGAAAGATTATTTCTCAAATTTGACTAAAGTATGAGTCATATTCAATAGGTATTATATTTTGTAACATTTTAAAATATACTTGCTCATTACTGACATGTACTTGTATTTAATGAATGTATGTATCTAGTTTACTGAATGTATTTAAAGTAGATGTAACTAGTAGTACTCATGCATGTACTTAACTAGGATACATGAATGTGTAGAAACCAATAGTCACTTACAACTACTATATAAATTGTTGTATGTGATGAAGCATGACAAGAGAGAGTGAAAGAAGACAAAGTTGAATAAAAAGTGAGTTCATTTCTTTCCTAAAGGCTATTTCTCTTCCACCTCCTTCCAACAAAATGGTATCTATAGTTTGGTTCAATAGTGAAAGAAGATGGCCAATAATGGAATTTTTCATTTCAATTTCCTCGTCTTACAAAAGACAATTATGAAAATTGGTGCCTCCGTATGAAGGCTCTACTTGTCGCACAAGATGTTTGAGAGATCACACAAAATGGTTATGATTCTCCTCAAGACGAGGCATCTTTGTTGCAACAAGATAGGGATGTCTTGAAGAGTTCATGGAAGAAGGATAAAAAAGCCCTCACCCTCATCCATTAATGTTTGCATGAATCGATGTTTATGAAAGTGGTTAATGCTAACACCGCAAAGGAAGCGTGGGAGATTTTGCAAATTTCTCTCCAAGGAGTTGGTAAACTGAAGAAGGTTCGATTCCAAGTATTATGAGGTGAATTTGAAGCTTTGTGGATGAAGGAATCCGAGTCAATTTTGGACTATTATTCAAGGGTGCTAGCTATTGTTAATGAAATGAAGAGATATGGAGATACCTTAGAAGATGTTCCAGTCATTAAAAATATCCTTCGTTCTTTGGTTCCAAAGTTTGATTATGTGGTTTGTGTCATTGACTAAAAAGATTTAAGACTCTATAATTATTGAACAAGTAATGGGTGAGTTGCAAGCACAAGAAGAGAAATTCAAGAGGAGACAAGAAGAGTCCTTAGAACAAGCTCTCAAAGCCAATGTATCTTTGAAAGATTGTCGAGAAGAAAAGAACCAAAGAAATCGAGCCTGTGGACGCGAATGAGGATGAGGTTATTGCCAAGGAGGACGTGGAAGAGGTAATCGTGAAAATGAAAACAATGATTGGGAGACCATCAACTAGAAACCGTGAAAGAGCGAGGGAAAGAGGAAGAGGTAATTATCATAGATCGAATGAAAAGAGGTATCACAAGTAGGGGTGTTTAAATTTTGGTTAAAACCGAATTAACTGATCAAACCAATCTAATTTGGTTAATCGGTCGGTTAATCGATCTAGTTTGATCGAAAATCGATTAAAAGTTTTTTTTTAATTTCGGTTAACGGTTAATTTGGTTCAAAATTGCGTAATTAATCTAACTTAATAAATAATATTATATACTATATGTATTGGGCTATTGTTGATTCAGTTAATTCAGATAATTCGGTAAAATGATTATCAATTTATTTTTTTGATATGTTTTATACTTGTTTTAACAAAAAAAAAACATATAAATTTCGGTTAATTCGGTTAATTGACCGAATTAACTAAAAAATTTTGGTTCAGTTAATTTTTTTTGAAAAAATTTCGGTTCGGTTAACAATTACAAGATTAAAAAGTTCAATTAATTCAATTTATACTAGGTCGATTTGATTAACCGTTTGAACACCCCTAATGACAAATTTAGTGTTGAATGTTACAATTGTTCATAAACATAATAAAGAAGCATATGCATATGCATATGCATATATATTATTTTAGATATAAAATAATCAAATATAAATATTAATAATTTTATTATAAATAAAAAATAAGCACACAAACCATAATAATTTTATTAATATATATTAATGGAACAACAAACAAGCTTCAAATGATTTATTAAACGAGTTTTAAACAAACATAAATGAGCTTGTTCATAAACATAAATGAACTGAACAAGTTTTGTTTGTTTTCAATTCGTTTATTAAACGAGCATTAAAATCTTGTTCATGTTTGTTTATTTAGCTTAATAAACGAACAAAAACAAAACTATTCATCAAACACTCTATTCATTTATAGTCTTACCAATTCCTATAATATAGAGATCTCCTAAGTATTTTAATAAACGATATTTAAAATATACCTTGACATAGGTGTAAGCTATAACCCGTGTTAAGTATAAAAGTCATATGACCTTGTTATTTATCAATGCTACCAAATGCCTTGTTATTTAAAACTCTTTAAAACTCACGTGATAGTTATGTAATAAATGAGTTATCACGCTGGTTTCAAGTAAACCAAAGGAGTCCAAAATGTGTCAGCTAATCAAATATAAAACTTTTAATATTTCATATTTAGCTGAATTTTGACATATTTTAACTTTTTTGTATTTTTTTTTATATAATGCAAGTTCAAACTCACACACACCCATATATTATATTAATGAATTTGCAAATTAAACTTTGATCTCAAACATGAATAAACTCACTTCAATCAATGAATTAATAAAAGAGGATGTTGTTCATCTTAGGGGTCTCGGGTTCGAGCGTTTGTGTGTGTAAGGTATGTGTGCATTATCAAAAAAGTTAAGAAAATACACACATTTTATATTCAAAAATAAAAAATAAAAATAAAAAAATATATATATATATATTGGGTTAGTCGTCGATCTTGTGTATGAATTTTTATTTAAGGTGTTCTTTTACAATTATAATTTAATTTATACAAAAAATTAAAGCCATTAGATTCCTCTTCGTATTTATCTTTCGAAATTTATTATTATTTTTTTGACTTTTAGATAGTAAAAGTTTTATTTTGACTCCGAACATTGTTTTTTTAATTCTAGCTACTTCAATTTAAAGTTAAGGATTTATATAATTTTTATTTCTTGAATTTTGCAATAAAGTTTATTAGGGTATTTTTATTTTTTTTGTTTATTTTAATATTTAGGTTTTGTCAAAATTTAATGACAGGACATTATGAAAATTTGTAAATTTTTATTGATGATTGTCGAAATCATTTTTTAAACAAAAATTAACTTGACATATTTGAAAATAAAATAAAAAATTATTTTTATTAAAACATTAGATTTTTATTAAGAATGTGTCGCCGTCGATCTTTTTATGAGGTTTGATTGGTCATTTAATAAATTACCTTTTATAAAAAAAATAAAATATTTTAAAAAAATAACTTGTTTGATATGGGTTTGAAACTTAGAGTAAAAAGAATTTAAGGCTCCATTTGTTTGATTGAAAATGTCTTTCGGAAAATGATTTTTGAAAAACGAATTACTTTTTTGGAAAATTTAATATTTTTTGGTGTTTGGATGAATCTGTGTAAAATATTTTCTGTTGTTTGGTATATTTCTTGAAAATATTTAAAGAAAACTATTTGAAATGAAACAAACATACATTTGAGAATTTATTATTTTTTCATTGTTTAATTGAGTTTATTTTATATCTATTAAATTTATATTTTACATATATTACAACAATTTATTTATAAATAAATACATCAAATTAAATATATTAATAATCATACCTAGTTAGCTAATGCTTAGTACTTCAAACAACTACCATATTCAAATCAAGGCTCTATTTTCAGAAACAAAAAACTTTTGCTTCAATTTATTGATTTGATGGTATATAGAGTATAAGTAACATGGTAAAGATCAAGCTGATAACAGATCAGGATAATCCAAAAATATGAAGCATTAACATATAGAAATCATTATTATTCCCTGAGGTTATTTCAAAAAAGCATATTATTTATCACTAAACAAGACCATACAAGTTGACTTGTCACATTGTGCTTAACACAAAGTTAATAAACTAACCAAATCACTCAAAATCGTCTTGCAGCATATGCAAAGGTTACTGCAGTCAAAAGAGTTGTTGTAGAGGAGACCAAAGTCAAAAACTCTTTTTCTTTTGTGCTTCCACAACAAATTTTTCCATTACCTCAACTTTCAGCTTCAAATCTTGAGTTACTCTCTCTTTGTTCTTAAATGCTTGTTTGATTGCCTCTAATTTTGTTGAATATGATTAAGTTTCCTTTTCATGTTTCTTTTCAGCAATAGCAGCTTCTTCCTTCTTTTTTCGATCAGTTTCATCTTTATATTGACATAACAGTAAAGCAGTGTTCTACAACAAAGACAACAGTTGTTGATGATTAATGCTCGTTGATTCCATTTTAGCCCTCAAATCATTGAAACTTTTATTTGCCTCTAAAAGTTTCTCCTGCAACCCATCTTTATCTTCAACCCTTCAAACTAGAAACAATGTATGACAATCAATATATATATACATATCTATATATATACATATATCTACAAGTTCATGTTAACAAGGGATCTGATTACCATTTTGGAGCACAGTCAAGAAAAAAAGAACTTGTTATTTTTCACATCTGAGAAACAAATATTTTAGCTTACTACAAGAGAAAGAGTAAACTCAAGATCTTGTTAAATCCAATAAATTAGTTACAACAATAGGAAAAGGACCAATGATGGATACTGCATAGACTTTCCTATAAAATAAAATAGTAATAATAACAATTCAAGGTCAGGGTCAATACAAGCCAATACAATAACATAAAATAGTGAATCAAGATAGAAAATTAGCCACTTAAATATCTTTTAAGTAGCCTCTAAAATGAGATAAGATACAAATTGAAAAAAAAAACACATAGAATGAGAAACTAAAAAGTGTTTGAATTCAATCATATCAAAACAATATTCACCTCGGCATCTTTCCCCCAATCCATAATGTAAGATATAAACATAAATGTGAATGAAACATTCATGAAACAAAGAATGTTGAATCAATGGTGAAATACATTTGCATTGTTCATTAGATAAACAAAGGCATTAGAATTCAATCATGGTAGAGCGGTATTCATTTTTGCATCTATCCCCCAAACCGTAACAGAGATATAGATACAAATTGGAAGGAAATATAGAACAAGAATCAATAGCAAAAGGCATTTGCATTGTTCATTAGATTGCATTAGTGAAGCAAAGACACATCCCGTTCACTAATAAGCATATTAAGCAAAAACAAAATGCATAGAGATATGATACATACAGTTCAGTAACAACTCTATAGTCTCCTTGAGTCGAACATGTTACACCAGACCAAGGTGGTAAATCACCATCACCACAAGGATTGTCCCTAATCCATGCATATACAACTCTTCGTCCAAATGATGCTTTTATTTCATTTAAGGCTTTTACTGCAATAAAAATAACCAAATATCAATACATTGCATCAAAAATATTTATGCTCTTTTTTAATTTTCTTAATGATGATAGCTTTAATTCTCACAAAATCTACAGTAACAATAAACATAAGATATTCCTAAAACCAACTTTAAATTTCTAATGAATCAATATAAACAAGAATTCAAGCTAAATGAGTAGTGCCTTAAAAGTTGGCTAAATAAGATGAAAACATAAGTGAAGAACCAAGCAAAGCACAATTACTAAAAGAAACGTTTAGTTTGGACCCAAAAGAATATTGGGGATTTTAGTTTATATAAAAAATAACATTTTGGGTAAACTTTTTTTTCTTTCTATATAAATTATTTCTAGCCATATTTTCTTAACAATCAAACAGAGCAAAAAGAAAGAAAAAACTTACCATCTCTCTTGAGAGTTTTGGAGTGGGTAATGGCGTCTGAGAAAGCTAAAAAGCAAATCAAAGCTAGTGACTAAAGTTTTGCTTGAAATGAAAATGTTTCATTCCTTTAAAATTGAAAACGAGAAAGGGAAAGGACAAAGGGGGAAGGGAAAGCGAAAGGAGAAAGGAGAAAAGAGAAAGGAGAAAGGGGGAAGGGGGAAGGGGGAAGGGGGAAGGGGGAAGGGAAATGGGGAAGAGGCTTCGGAAGAAAGAGTTAGGAAAATGTCTTACCGAAATGAAAACGATAAGACATTTTCTTAAAATTAAAGGTTTTTTCCCATGTTTTATAAATCATTTTACCTTAAAATTTCATTTTCCACCAAATAATAGTGAAAAACAATGAAAATATTTTCTGTAAAATATTTTACAGGTAAACAAACAAAGTTTAAATTTGAGAGTCGATTACATACTAGCTAGAAAGATTATAGCACGCTTGTAATGTCCAAAAAATCTGTACCTTATTAATATTGTGTTGTATCAAAATTTATAAATACAAATTCAAACTTTCAGTATTCAACTAGCAACGATCCCATTGCCTATTTTAAATCGGAAATATTACCTTATTTTAATTTTAGAAAGGAAATTGGAAATGTATACATGACTATATATGGAGAATCGTACTAAATCAAGCGTAATAAAACACTGACAATCACATGGTCATCATATCATACATATACATACACATATGCAGTACTAGTATACATAATCATTGATGTTATCTTCACATGCAATAATTTAAACTCAACTTTCAAGTCGTTTGAAACTGCGGCCGTCCAGGATTCAAGATTAAAAAAATTTAAAATATTGTTTTTCAATTTTTAAGGGTTCAAATTTTATTTTATTTTTACTTTTAACGGTCAAAATTTTTTTTTTTTACGATCTTTTAAGACACCTAAAAAAGTTTTTTTCCGACTTTTAAGGAACATAAAATCTCATTTTATTGTTCTGCTTAAAGTTAAAAAATATCAAGAACAGACATGAATAATGTGAAAATAATTGATAAATGGTGATGATTCTTTGAACTAAGAAAAAAAGGCTAGTAATAGTGTAATAGCATTAATCATCGCAGGCAACAAATTTACACAAAGAAGACAAGATAATATTAGATTGTAATAAATAATCAATGAAACGAGCATGAGACTTAGAAGCAAAAGACATATAACTTGGGGGGTTTAAGAAGAATATACCCAAAAGTGAGGAAAATTGGACTTGGACGTGCTGCTATGCAGGTCATAGGTTGAATGTCCTCTTTTACTGATGTCACTATAATTTTTAAGAAAATGCCAAAACTTGAAGAGCTTCTTGTCACAGGCGAATGATCACCACCACAAGCACTCTTCATTGGGTGCCATAAAAAATTGTAATATGTTTGCTTTGGGTTGTTGTTGCGACGTTGACCTGGTGTTGATTGAGGCTGGGAATGATGCAGTTGGGGAGGGAGGTTAGAATAAACTAAATGACATGGTGTTATAAAAATATTTTTTTTATTAAAATAAGTTTTATTATTTAATCGTATTTTAATATTTTTATTTTAGTAAAAACTAATAAATATGCATATGATTGGATATAAACTCATGTGAATTGGATTAGTAAAACCTTCAAAGCTTCATTTTGGTGTTTTTCATAAGTTGTTGATTGAGTTGGTGTAACAAGTTAACTCGACACCAACTCAATATTGATGACAATATTATGATAAACAATTGTACATATTTAGTATTATTATCCTGATGTATTTATGTGTTCAAATTTTGTTTTACTCATAATTTAATTTATTTTTCGTTTTATTATCGTACATATTTTATTTATTATTATTAATTAGTTTTTGAATGTTATTTTCAAACACACTTCTATATTCTAAATTTTTGGCTTTCACATGCATATGTCATGGGCCGCGAATCAAAGCTTGTGACAAATGCACACAAATAGTCCTAGGGAGGTCAACAGATTAGTTGTGATTCATTTAATCCACGTGAATTGACCCGATTCGTGGAACACATGGAGAAGTCCATCTACTTGAAGCCTTCGTGGCCTAGTGAAACACTTTAGTAAAATTAAAGTTACTATGGTGAATATTGTAAATTATAAGGGATAAGATTGTTTACGGTTTAAATCTTTTAGGACTCTCATATTGTAGATATGCTTTAATCTTAAATGTCGATGTAATTTAATCTGTACCGTTGGATCTGAGAGAATTCAATTATAAATAGAGACATTTTCTCTCATTTGTAATCATTCCATTCAAAGTTATTGAATATATTTGAGAGAATTTACTCAAACACTTGATGTGCTATTATTTTCTTATGGCTTTTCTGTTCGATTTCGAGTTTATTTTGGTGCCTTTAAGAATTTTTCTTGTGAAATCTAACTTTTCGAGAGTTAGGTTAACTTAGGTAAATTTGAAACAAACAAATTACTTAAAACGACATGATTTATTAGACTAAAGGTCTAATCCTGTAACACATACAAATGTAATAAAATTTCTAGTAAAATTAAAATATTTTACCGTAATATTAGTATATAGAACTAACTCTAATGGGTAATATCAATGTACGGGACACTGAAAAAAAACCTAAGTGGTTGGATATATTATGTTTTATCTTTCATGGAATTATAATTGTTGTAATAAAATCAATCATTACAATTAATTAAGTTAATAAATTTGAAAAAAAAAAGACACATTACATAAGAGGCACAAACTTGAATTTTTATAAATTATAATTTTGGATTAATATATTGTTTGTCCTTTAAATTTGTTTAAAAAAAAATTAATTGGAATTTGATTTTTTTTGTATCTAGTTGGTATTTAAAATTGTATTCTGTCATTCAAGTTGATATCTCTACAAATCATCAGTTTGTGCTGACGTGATATTAATGATCAATATTATAGTGACACATGACAACTTTTTAGTATGACACGTGACATATATAAATTTAAAAATTAAAACTATAAATTAATTTAAAATATATATAATTTTTTTGGGTACCAAAATCAACTAAGTATTTTTTGCACAAGCTTATGGGTAAACTAAATGTTAATCCTTAAAAAAATAATGTTAATATATGTGATGAAATATAAATTTAGATGTCAATTAAATAAAATAAATAAATATAAACTATGTAGTTTTAGATAAATTTGAAATAAATTATGGTTTTATGAAGATAATTCATTTAATATTGCCCTACGCCTAACCTAAAACCAAAGCAAGGTCATATAAGCCAATCTTTTGTCTTCTTTTATATCCCTCCCCACAAATAATGGAGCCATCATCACCAGATTCTTCTCATAACTCTAGAGAAATTGGATACAACTTTAAAATAACAAGGATGAGAAGTGCAGCAGCAGGAGGAGAAGGCAATCGTATCATACATATTAGGGAAGGAAATGAGGACCACTTAGCTTCCATGCACCGGAAAATCTCCGAGCCGCCGCGTTTGCTGACCATCAGTGCCGGAAGGCCCTCATGCTGCATCTTCAGAGTCCCGGAGAGCCTGGTTGAGGTCAACGGCCAGGCGTATCAACCTCGTATTGTCTCGATAGGGCCATATCACCATGGGAAGCCTCAACTTAGGATGATTGAGGAGCATAAGTGGCGGTATTTGGGCTTCTTGCTCAAAAGGATAGAAGAAAAAGGGTTAGTATTGGATGACCTTTTGAAGGTTTTACAGCCCCTGGAGGTGAAAGCAAGAGATTGTTATTCAGAAACTATTCAACTTGGCAGCGATGAATTTCTGGAGATAATGGTTCTTGATGGTTGCTTCATTGTTGAATTGTTTCGTAAAGTTGGAAACTTAGTCCCATTTGAGCCTGACGATCCTCTAACCTC
This sequence comes from Kokia cookei, assembly GCA_039519145.1. Classification (NCBI taxonomy): domain Eukaryota; kingdom Viridiplantae; phylum Streptophyta; class Magnoliopsida; order Malvales; family Malvaceae; genus Kokia; species Kokia cookei. Next base: position 54,690,188 of record CM076903.1, read on the forward strand.
CATGTTATGGATATTACCCTTTTTTTACAGGGATTTCCTTCGATTGGAAAATCAAATTCCCTTCTTTATTCTTCAATGTCTATTCGATTTAACAAAGATGCCTGACGAGAAATCTGGCCGGTCCTTATCCATGCTGGCTTTGGAATTCTTCAACAATGCAATGTTAAGGCCAGACGAAGTTATTGCAAAGTTTCACGATTTGAATGGCCAGCATTTGCTCGATTTGGTCCGTGCAAGCTTCATTCCTTCCGAACAAGATCATGAGCCGTCCAAGGTTTCTACCCCCACACGGTTAATCCATCCAATTTCCAAGCTCCGCCGCGCAGGAATCAAGTTCCATCCCGGGCAATCCGATAGCTTCTTGGTAATGAAATTCCGGCGCGGCGTGATCGAAATGCCTCCGATAACCATAGACGATTTCATGAGCTCTTTTTTGCTCAACTGTGTGGCGTTCGAGCAATGCCATCAGAGCCGCATCAAGCACTTCACGGATTACGCTACGATGCTGGACTGCCTGGTGAACACCTACAAGGATGTCGAATACCTATGCGAATGCAACATCGTGGAAAACTATTTCGGAACAGAAGGCGAAATCGCACGGTTCATCAACAATATAGGTAAAGATACTGCATTTGATATTAACAACTGTTACTTATCTAAGCTCTTTAGAGATGTTCATCAGCATTACAGGAATAGTTGGCATGTTCAGTGGGCGAGCTTCAAACATACTTACTTTGAAACGCCATGGTCGTTTATATCAGCATTAGCTGCCTTGATCCTCCTTTTACTTACCATCGCACAAACCTTCTTCACAATTTATGCTGTTTATAAACCTTAAAAATAAGATACTTTTGCTCCACGGAGAAACTAGCTTTTTATAGAATGTATGTATTACGCTTACATATGAAATTATCTAGCAGCTTGTATGCATGAATTTCTGATTATAGACATTAATGGCAGCTTTCAATCTCTTGATTTGATTTATACATCTCTATAATCAGATTTATATGAAATTACGAGAAAATTGTATTAATTATGAAATATAAATAATATAAAATCAAAATTTTATATAATTTTTTTTCGTAAAACTACTCTTACAATTGTATTATGTACCACCAAAGAGTTGAAAGCAATGAAAGCTAATTTTTTGTTAAGATATTTTGAATAAATTCAAATTTTATAGTTAACATTATGTATAATTACTCTTTGATAGCTATCAGCAATTCTATCGAAACAGGTTATGGTGCGCGCTTCACCAAACATTCAAAAGATAAATGTTTTATTATTTTTTAAAAAACAAACATTCAACAAAAATAAGTAAATAAATAAATAAAATAAAAGTTCCTATCAAAAAATTTGTTCAACGAATTTGATGAACACATGCTTAACTAATTTTCAACGGTTAAAAATTTTAGCTTAAAATCGCAATTTTAATGCCAATAGCCCTTTATTAATTTAATATATAATATCATATTGTTATATAAAATATTTATTTTAATTTTTAAATAAAGGTTTTCAATTTTTTTATTTCATTTAATATAATAAATTTACAAAACAATATATTAACTAATCAAAATATTTAGATAAATATATAAAATAATGCACCTATATATTAGTAATTTAAATATTTTAAAATTTTTAATAAATTTCAAATATGTTATAAATCCTATTACATACAAATAGTAATCTAATGTCCTTGATAGTCATCTTCTCATCATTATAATTCATTTCATTGTCATCTCTGTGATTGAGTCCAATTATATGTCTCACCTATCCAATTTCACTATTACAATACACAATCTCACAATTAAAATAACAAATTTGACTGTCATCACTGTTTTTAATTTCGTTGAAACTAATCTACCGCTCACCTAGATGGATACTTAAATTTAACATAGATAACATTTTCCCAAGTAAAAATGTAAAACTTGAACTCTTATGTGGTATCTTTTAAAGAAACATATCAACTTTTCTAGACTGTAATTTCTTTAGGCCTTTCATGGAGCAGTCCTAAATCCAAAACGCATTCACCAACCAGTCACAAAAAGTTAGGTCATTGACCAGCGTTAATAATAAATTTCCTAACCTAAAAGGCGGCTTGTGTGCCATCCAAATTCAATTTGCAATGATACAATTGGATTAGACTCACTGCACTTCACTTCAGTTAAGCTTCTCATAATGATGAAATGATGCCACCTGCTTGAAACTTGAAAGTATAGCATTATTAGACTTCCAAAGATCATCACACAAAAAGAAAAGGAAAAGGGTTAATTCCATATGTATCATACCAAATATTTCTTGAATCCAGAAATCATTGAATTGTTTGGAAGTTAGATCTCCATACTTTTACAGCAAATGTGTAAGATAATCACAGCCGTATTTTAGTCTTAATCAGATTTTTAGTTTTACTTATTGCAACGTTTAAGCACGTAATTTTAGCTCATCTGAAGGTTAATTATATTGAGCTTTAGTGTCTTTAGTGTAATAATTTCATCAATGTACTTGTAATATTTTGAATAAATTGGTTTAATAAAATTTTATCATTCTTGTTAATATATTATGTATAATATTCTAAACGGTTTTTGCATGCAAAACAAAATGAAAATAAATATTAGCTCAATAAATATTAAGGTTTAAAATAATATTAAGTTACATTATGTGGTTGAATCATAATGCTAGAAGGTAACTTATATTAGTAAATAATATAAATGGTCCATAGTATAATCGAAATCGAGTAAGTCAATCAAAAGAATATTATGTACCTATCAAATCCAATTAGGGAGATACCTTTTATTAGGTATCAGAGCAGATAACTCCTAAAAGATAGATGTAACACCTTATATCCGAATTGACCATCGGATTCGAGCTACGAGATGTCACATTGGTTGCCGGAGCAACTATAATTCAATTTACCCTTTTGTATATGCTATTAATAATATTAACTAATTTCAATATTATTTTCTATCATTCTTGGGTCTTATACGAGCTTGAGCAAGCTTTTTTGCTAACCCGAGGTCAAATTAGGACTAAATTGCAAAAATTTCAAAATCTTCGACTTAAAGTCATAACATCATGATTTTTGTGTCGCAACTTCCTCAGTCAATGAATTTCATCACAACTTCAAAAATCTTGATGTCGCGACATCATTCACTTTCGATCTATGTAGCAATGTTAGGGAATTGTGGTCGCGATGATGACCCTGTTTTGGTAAAAATTATAATAGCTCATTTTTAGTGGTGTCGAAAATAGTGATTTCAGGACCACAAATCTGATGAGTAAGTTTGTATAATTGGTATTTAAATTATGCGAATCAATAATAATTTTTATATTGAATTTAAAATTGATGAATTTTAATTATTGAATAAAAAGTTAGTATAAGTGGTTCGGTTCAAAAGTTAAGTGGTTTTGGAAAATGAGCATGTCAGGACCTCATTTCTGTAATTTTTGGCTGTAAATATTTTTACTAAATATGTATAGAGTTGTGTTATAGGTGAATTGAAGTTTGGTTCGGTAATTTTGATGATTTATTGCTTAATTAAGGCAAAAGGATTTAGATTGTAAAGAAGGTGAAATGTTAATCACTATAGATTTAAAATAGTAAAGGGACCAAAATGGTGATTAAACCATGATAAAAAAAGTCCAAGCGGTGGTGGATGTCAGCATGCCACTAACTTTTGGGTTATTTTTCATTTAGTCCTAATTAATTTAAGATTAAATTGTAAATAAGTTTGTTCAATTGGAATTTAATATCATTGAAGGACCAATTATGTAATTAAACCTTTCTTAAATGGCCTAATAATAGAAATAAATTTTAATTCTCTATATT